>CM054991.1:14675436-14693204 GCA_029030765.1 Salix suchowensis
TTAAATCTCTATTCATGGAAAACTTGCTGTTGCCCCTCTTGTTTTTTTCCTGGGGGTCCTCCTGTCTTCCTTGGATTCTTGTTTTTTCCTGGGGGTACTCCTGTCTTCCTTGGATTCTTGTTTTTCATGGTTATTGTTAATATTAATTTATTTTCAGTGCTAAAATAGAAACCCAGAGAAGATTATTATTTCTTGTTTTTAGTAGAGAAAGAAAGAATGCATGGAGGCTGGCCGGCTGGCTGGAGAGGGAGAATGAGCTCTTCTGGTAAGGTTTAAGGTTAGGGGTTTTCGCTTCTCGGTGAGAGCCGAGAAGAACTGTCAACTGGGTCCTGTCTGAACTCTGAAGACGAACATAAGACAGACAATTCTTGCTGGGCCTTTTAATATGGCCTTGTCTGGTGATTTACTGGGCTTGGGCTGCAGCATATATTGAAGAAATCTCGTGAGGTTAGCCCATATTATATAAGAAAAAAAGTTTCAAGCATCGTGCCGCACCTTATTCTATAAGAAATTGATGACAGCACCGATCGTGTAAGATAAATATATCTGACCTCATGTATAAATAATTAAATTGTAGAATGGACTTAGCCAACCAAATAATTTAAAATCCTGATCATCAGGTGTCCACCTGCACGGAAAGGAAATAATTTAAAATCCTGATCATCAATGATAAAGAATTCATCAATGATCAGGATTTTAAATTGTTTCCGTTCCCCTTCCAATTTATAACATCAAAGAAGAGAACTGGAGGATGAATTTCCTTCCCCCCTCCAATTTATATAATCAAAGAACCTCATCCAAGATCATAAACTATTTTGAAGGGGATTTTATAATAATAATAATAATAATAATAATAATTAAAAAAAGTTGGTTGTTCTCTGCCCATGGAGTTTTGTTGAATTTTTGAGATGGGGACCATGTGTGCGACCTCAACTACAACTCCCCAGGGATTGATTCAAATGTCAAACACAATAGTCAAATGATTCACAGTTTCACACATGTCATTAGCTTCCGAGTTTTGTTGTTATATCGGCGCCGACATTGACATCACCACTCATCATAGATCTAGGAATAAGAATGGAATGTTCCTGTAATCAAAGAAGAGAACTGGAGGATGACTTTCCTTTCCCCCTCCAATTTATATAATCAAAGAACCTCATCCAAGATCATAAACTATTTTGAAGGGGATTTTATAATATAGTAATAATTAAAAAAAGTTGGTTGTTCTCTGCCCATGGAGTTTTGTTGAATTTTTGAGATGGGGACCATGTTTGTACTTCAATAAGACATATAGGTCCCGTGACTAAAGGTTCTCTCTTTTTGCTGATGGCAAATATTTTCTTCTCTTTTGTTGGATTAAAATAAGTAAATAAAGATAGTAGCTATATTGATGATTTCACTAATTTGATTTTATTGGAGACAGCATGGGAATTTAAATTGAGTGGGTAATAAATAATATTTTAAATTGTTTATATTTATAAGTTTTTGGTTCTGGTGCTTTGCAAATAATTTATTTGCTTGTTTGATGATTTTTTTTAATATTATAAACATGTCAAAATCATTACAAGGTTACGTGCAACATATAATAAATAGCATGAATGGCGGTTGTGTTTTGCCACGTGGATGCTGAGGTAAGCAAATCGAATCACTTCTAGTTCTTGTACAATTAAATACAGCGACTCTTCCGGCACGTGAGGTGGTTACTGTACTAACTTGCGGCGCTCCGACAGTGTAACGGTGTAAGAACCAGGTTCCTACTGGCGCTCGGTGATTTCCTCGTCAACGGCAAAGTAAACTTCCAAGGATTCTTGAAAACATGTTTTTCTTGTCATTGCATTAATAAAGCAATGTTATAGATATGTCTTGATTTATTGTGGATAGAATTGTAATCAATGTTTTTTTTTTCAAGTTACAAAATATATAAATATGCGGTGATTTATTTTGGATGATATTGTTTAATCAGTGGTGTTGTTTTCTATTTTGATCATTTAAACTAATTTTTAAGTTTTTATTTATTTATTATCCTTTTAATTTTATAATTTTAAAACCATGTTTTTAATTTTTTTTACTTGTCAGTACATGATTTTTAAGAAATAATAAAGAAAGCAGTCAAACAAGAAAGAAGAGAAAAGGTCATGTGTCGATACATTCCAATCAAAAAGGGAACAATCTAGTATTAGTATTATTGGGTTGATCTTTACATATCAAGCTATTTAAAAAAAAATATCTTGCTGATTATTTTTTTTTGTTTTAAATATATTTTCGTTGTGAGCGCTGTCGATTCTCTCCTTTGACCACTTGAGTTGACTATACAGTTTTCTCAAAAATATTTTAAAAATACAAAAACAAATCATAATGGTATCAGCAATTGACTAGTGAAATTGTGACACGTGAACTAGATAAGGTGATCAACTATCGCATAATATTATATAAATATTGAAATTTAATAGTGATAATATAAAATAAAATATACAATAAATTCTTTGAAAAACAATCCCACTTTATTAGGGTATCTCTAACGGAATATAGACGTGGAAAGCCAAAAAGTATTGACCACTAAATTGACTTTCCACCGTGAAGTTTTTCTCTCCAATATAATAGAAAGTGCAAATCCCTTTTGTCAAATTTGAAATCCATTAACTAATAGATAAATTAAAACGTTAAAACGCACAGTAAAAAAAAAATACTATATCAATATATATATATATATATATATATATATATATATATATATATATACTAGCCAAGTGCCCCCGCGCGTTGCCGCAGACATTCTTGTGTATATAATTTAACATAATTAAATTCACAATGATAAATTTTTATGATATAACTAAATAAAAGTTATAGATTAGGAGATAAAATATATAAAATTTTAAGTAGAGTTTGTTACGCAAGCATAGATCACATCTTTTAGAATGTAGGTATTGCGTCATAAAAGATAACAAAAGAGCGCGAACTAACATAAAAAAAAAAGAGCAAAATATTTTTAAAAGAAAAAAAAATAATCACTAAAATCATTATTGTGCGGATAGTAAAATCATAAAAATCATTTAATACAAAGAGCAAATAAAAATAAAAAAAAATAAAGAGGAAAAGGAAGCAATATTAATTTAAAATATTATAACAATAGCAACATCAGAGTCTTAACATCTAAAATTATTATTGCCGTTAGTATCAAAATAATAAAAATTATCAAATTATACCGAGGGATAAAAATAAAAAGCATGAACAAAATAGCAAGCAAGAAAAACAATTAAAATATTATTATTATTATTATTATTATTATTATTATTATTATTATCATTTATTTATTTTATTTTTGTGTTAATAATGAAAGGGAAAAAATAGAAGAAAAAAAATACTAAAAACTTCAATAAAAGATTAAACATAAGAATAAAACAAAAACAAAAACTATCGTTGTTATCACTACCAAAACAATAAAAATTATCAAATTATCCCGAGGAAAAAAACCCTCAAAAATATTAACAAAAGAGTAAGCAAGAAAAACAATTAAATTATTATTATTATTATTATTATTATTATTATTATTATTTTCATTTATTTATTTTATTTTTGTGTTGATAATGAAAGGGAAAAAATGGAAGGGAAAAAAACCTAAAAACTTCAACAAAAGAATAAAACAAAAACAAAAACTATCGTTGCTATCACTACCAAAACAATAAAAATTATCAAATTATACCGAGAGAGAAAAATAAAAAGCATGAACAAAATAGCAAGCAAGAGAAACAATTAAAATATTACTGTTGTTGTTGTTGTTGTTGTTGTTGTTATTATTATTGATATTATTATCATTATTATCATGAAAGAATAAATAAATTAATGAAAGATTAAAAAAATTGTAACAACTACAAAAAAAGATCAAACAAAAAAATACAATAAAAACTAAAAATTATTATTTTTATCACTGTCAACAAAATAAAAACTATCAAATTATTCTGAGGGGAAAAACCCTCAAAAACATTAACAAAAGAGTGAGCAAGAAAAACAATTAAATTATTATTATTATTATTATTATTATTATTATTATTATTATTATTATTATTGAGTTAATAATGAAAAAAATAAAATAAATGAAAGACTAAAAAAACCTTAAGAACTTTAAGAAAATTTAAATCATTAAAAGAAATCAAGGGATTAAAAAAAACATTAAAAGTATAAGGCCCGAAAGGAAAATCAAATATAAAGGGATTAAAATCCAAAATTAAAAGTATAAGGATCGAAATGAAAATCAAATTTATTATCAATTTCAATCGAAGGATAAAATTGAAAAAATTGAAACTGCTGTACCGAGTTGATTGAGTTATTTAAACCCAATCCAGAAATTAAAAGAAGGAGGATCGAAGTGAAATTTAAACATTCAATTAATTTCAATCGAAGGACCCAATCGAACTAAATCAAAACTTATATAACAAAAATTAGGACCATAAACAAAATTAAAAGTACAGGGAGCGAAGTGAAAAGGCATGAAAACTGGGGGACTCCCCTACACTTTGACGTGCAAGAGAGAGAGAAACGGCTGCAGCGGCTTTAACCGGCCACCGCCGCATCCACGGATGTCGGAGGCCCAAACGCGCCGCCCCGAGAGGAAGACCAGGAGGAGACGCATCGACTGAGACGCCGGTAGCTCATCTTCGGCGACTCCATCACCACGCACACGCCACCCAAAGAGGGCGTGAGGCGGAATACTGTCGGCCGCGTGTGACACACGCTCCGACAGTAAAAAGAAAAAAATAAAAAAAGAATGGGCAATTACCGGTGTAGCCCTGTGCCTAAGTCAGCTATTTTGTCGTATTAGGGGCCAAACCGGTAATTAGCCATTTCCGGTTAAATATAAAATAATGCAAAAGTAGGCGGACCGGTCCGGTCCGAAAGGGTGCAATTACCGCGGAGCCCCTCCACCCATAATCGGTTTTTTGTCTTTTTCGAGGGCTAAAATCGATATTTCATTGTGCAAAAAACAATAAAAAAATAGGAAAACCGGCAAACGAACCGAACCGAACCGACCCGAGAACCGAACCGACCCAAAAAACACTATTACAATCCACAGTCATTTTACTCAAAAGCTACAGTGCATGGGTGTACAGTGTTTAGGCCACGCCGTTTATATATATATATATATATATATATATATATATATATATATTATTGTGGATTGTAGTAGTAAAAATTATTATTTTACTCCTCAATACATAATAATTTTAGCCCTAAACTCAGGGGTAATTTAGATTTTTTACATTACTTTACATAGTATAATAACTATAATACCCACCAATAAGATAAAAACCAAGAGTTGTCATCGGGAGTGTTACTGTAATTGCATATTCTCTATGCATGGTAAAATAACCCTTTTACCCTCCTATAAGACAAAACCATAAGTTTTTCAATGAGGATGTTTCACATTTCACACATTTCAAAAATATATGAATACGGATATACACTCATATAAAACAAAAACCAAGAGTTAGCCTTAAGGATATTCAGGTAATATTAATTGTCGAATCAGATGGAATTCATCGGGGCTTTATTGTAGTTATATATATACATGAAACACATAAAGTACCAGAAAAAAATATTGTATTTGATTTTATATAAAATAAAATAAAATCATCAAGAACAACATTGTACACGAAACTATTAAACGAAAACTTGTTCACAAGAGACAAGATAGGATTGATTTTGAAAAATGAATTCAAGATAAATAATTCTTAAAAGAAAAAAGGTTAAGACTACTCATGAAATAATTTAAAGTATTTGGTGGGAGAATAATCCTTGGAGATGCAGTTTAGTGATTCGTTCCTTAGATTTGCACTTTAAAAATTATTAATTTAGTCTCACAATTCATAGAATGATCCGTTCCTTTACTCGTTCATATCATATTTAAAAATACCTAAAATATATCATTTCAAAAACATGATTTTCAGTTTCGTTTTGTTTTGATCAAAACAGTCAAATCGTTTCATACTAGTTAGAAAATAAGATAAAACAATATCGTTTTTATCTCGGTTTAAATTCTGGTTCTAACTGATTTTTTCAGTCAAATACCAGCGGAAACGTTTCAGTTTCGTCCCGTTTATTTTGTTTCGGCCAAATAATATTTTTTTTTTAAATAATAAATAATTGTATAATATCAATCATATCTCTTAATCAAAACGTTAGATTGAGATGAAATTTTACGATTAGTCTCTTAATATATTTATATATATTATGTTAAAAGTTCAGAGTAATCAGATAATGTAACAACCTTGCGAGATTGATGATGACATTCTCGTAATATTATACATGCTCATAATTTTATTCAGAAAAATTATTTTATTGTGTCTTTTTTTAGATTAAATTACACAATTCTAAATAATTTTATTTTTGGATTTGAACTTTTTTTTAATTAACATATTTAATTATACACACACATAATGACACGCCGAAAAGCTCCGAAACCAGAACATTCCATTTCAATTAAATAAACGAATCACCAACCAAAACGGAATTGACAAACTTGATCAAAACTGTGAAAAAATAAAATATTTTGAATATTCTTTTCAATAATTTTAAAAATAATTATTACAATAAAAAAAAACATACGATTCACACGAGTCTTGTTTATCTCCCGCCACCCCGGTCGCCGTCGAGACGACACTCTTTGGAGTTTCACTTCATCCTCGCTCGCGATGACGACTCCCTTTGGATACTTCCTCAATAAGCAATCCAATAAGAGATATTATAAGTTTCTGTGAAATGCAGTATAATAATTATACTGCATTTCACAGAAACTTCCTCCTCACTCCCAAATACAGAAAAGAAGTCTTTTTATCGTCCTTAGAAACCCTACTTTGTTTTGATTTTAAAATAAAAAAGAAAAAAAATAGGGAATGAAATATGAAGAAGAGAAAACAAGGGACTAAGATGATCAGAGACTAAAAGTAATGGGAGAAATGTATGCAAAAGAGGAAAATAAAAATAAATAGAAGGATCAAGAAAAATTGAAAAACTATTGAAATAGATCTTACATTATATAATAATTAGGAATTTATGGTAAAAAAAACATAATAATATAAATTTAGAGAATCTTTCAGCATGTAAGTACAAAAAAAAAATGTTTATCATTAAAAATATATACAAAACAATTTAGCTCTCCCTGGTCAAACCACGCTACGGAGCAACCACTTAGAGATATTATAATGCATTTTTCAGAAATTTCGTGCTCTCTTCCAAATACAGAAAAAAAACCATATTAAATAAATCTAAAAACTCGTTTCGATTGAACCAAGTTGAAAAATTAGCCAGATCATATTAAATAAATCTCCACATAATTTTATTTTTTCCTGATAAAATATATGTTAACAACACCTAAATATCCTTTTTATATTTAATATGAACCTAATCCGACTAGGCACCCGTTTGGCAACGTAGTGCGTTCCATGTTTGCTGTTTGGGATGCCATTTTGGTGTTTGGTAAACACCCAAACTGTGTTTCAAAGCGTGGGACCCACGGTTAAAATCATCTGAAACGGTGTTTTTTGTGAAGCTGATAAATGGTGCTTTTCGAAGTGCGGTTTGTATTTATGAAATTGCCGTTTGAAGTAAATATTACCGTTGAAAATATAAATAACCCTATCCCTGCGCCTCTCATCCCTTTCCTCTCGTCTGTGCCTCATCCCTCTCCTCTGCACAAAATGACCAGCTCCCCGGACTGATCTTGCGCCTCTCTCTCTCTCTCTGCCTGCGAACAGCCATGGAAGCCGAGAGCTTCCAACGCTTCCTCCGGCCACCACAGGCCACCATTTACGATGAAACCACCACAGGAAGAACCACCTCGGCCTCCTCTACCCGTCGGTATCCTCCTTTTAAGCTCTCGTCGTGGTCGGTGAACACGATCGCCACCTTAAAGTCATGTTTCGGCCACCACAGGCCACCATTTCAGATGCCACCACCACAGGAAGAACCACCTCGGCCTCCTCTACCCGTAGGTATCCTCCGTTGAAGCTCTCGTCGTGTTCGGTCGGAATGCACTATTCACGTGAATTATGTGCGCTGCACTGTCGCGAAGAAGACGCACAGTGCAGCGCACCGTTTTAATTTGTTCGGAGAAAGAAGCGACTGGACTGAGTCGAACTGCACTCGCCCTGACCTCAAGTCCAACAAAGTTGGGCTTAGGCCCAATTTGGTTGGGTTGTCCTCAGCCCACCAACAATTTTAAAATATATATTTTTTTTAAAAAAATGTGTAGATACAGATCAGTCTTAATGGAAGGAAAATATATGTTCGTGATGAAATTGCAAATAGTTTGATGGGAGAATAAAAAATAATATTTGTTTTTTCATGAATTATTAATTACATAATATTATTATCATTATTAAATTTACAATATTTAAAAAAATTATGTATATAAAAAATTATGTATATATATGTGTATATATATATATATATACCCTTTTAAGTAATTTCACAAGTTAAAAGCAGTTTGTAAAGTTTGGAAACCAAACACCAAAACTGCTTTTTCATCAACCTTCAACTCAACCACAGTTTTAACCAAACACTTAACTGTTTTTTTTTAACTACAGTAAAAAGGGCTTTTTTTAAAACTTCATTTTTTCAACCACAACCATAACCGCAACCGCAATACCAAATAGACCCTTTCACCACGTTAACAATACATGCCAATGTGTGAAAGGAATTGAATAAGACACGGTGCTATCCATTCAAGATATTTTGCACCACTTTAAAACCCGCATTTTTCAACACGTTAACTTTTGTCACGCGGACGACAACCGGCTATCGCCAGTACTTCCACAATAACGTTGATCTCACGCTCGCAGTTTGCTTGGTGGAATATAATTATTTTTGTTGCGTGTGGAATCCCAACCCAATTATACGAGGAAACGGCGGTGCAAGAAAAACCTGGCTTTGGCTTTTCCTCTTCCTTTCTCTGGCTCTGGCTCTCTGTCTGGCTTTTCCTCTTCCTCCGTCTGGTATCAAGGACAAGGAGGAACGCTTATAAAAGGTTGCCACGTGTCTCCCGTGCTTGGATGGTGTCACAAGACAAACTCTTAATTCGATCTTGTTAGTGTTGTTTTTACTATCAAGAAAATGTTTAAATGCAAACGGAAAAGGTTATACATTTTTTTAATAAAATAAAGCAATAATTATATATATATATATATATATATATATATTATATTTTTTATCTTTCAATTGAAATTAATTATATATTTTGTTTTTCATTTTGGCACTTATGTGTTTAATATTTTTTTTTTTGTATTAATTCCTTTGGTTTTTTATCCATTTTGGACAATGTTTATTTTTTTGTTCATATTTATGCATTTATTCTTTTTGTTTTTGTTTTTAATTTTTATTGTTATATTTTTTGTTGGGGCTTTCTTTTTATTCGGTTCAGTTATGAAATTTTAATTTATGTTGGTTACATTGTATTATTTTTTTAAAAAATCTCTTTATTGTTTTTCAGTCTCAAAGTTTTGATTTGTTACAGTTTTATCATTCAATTTAAATTAATTATATATTTTGTTTTTTTATTTGGCACTTATTCTTTTAAATATTTAATTAGTATTGATTTCTTTCTTTTTTCGGTCCTTCTTGGACAATGTTTTCTTTTTTGTCTGTATTTATTCATTTATGATTTTAGATTTTATTTTAATTTTTTGTCATTTCATTTTTTGTCGGGGTTTTATTTTTATTAGATTCTGTTCTGAAATTTTAATTTATATTGGTTACACTGCATTTTATTTTTAAAAATTTCTTTATTATTTTTCAGTTCCGAGGTTTTGATTTGTTGTAGTTTTGTCATTTAATTGAAATTAATTATATATATTGTTTTTCATTTTGACACTTATTCTTTTAATTTTTTATTTAATATAAAATTTATATATTTTATAAAAAATTTACACTTAACATGAATTCTGCAAAAAATATTATTTTATCTAAATTTATATTATAATAAAAAAATATTACATAAATATTACATCATTAATATTTTTTATATTAAAAAAATATAATGTCTCCCGCGACCATGGTTGGGCATTGGCTAGTTACAATATAAATCACAGAGGGTGCAGAACGGATGCTTCGCATAGAAGAAAGTAGACCGGCCCGCGCAAACATTAAAGTTAAGGGCACCGAAGCAACATAGCGTTAAACTAACGCCTCTTGTCACGCGCGCGACTACCGGCTATCGCAGCTACACCTAGCGTTGATCAGCTACACCTAGCGTTGATCTAGCACCCGATGTATACTTGTAGCGTTGATCAGCTACACCTAGCCCGATCTAAATGACAAAACTCATTTAGAAACAAGTTTATCAAGGACAATGAGGATCGCGTATAAAAGGTTGCCACGTGTCTCCCGTGCTTGGATGGTGTCACAAGACAAACTCTTAATTCGATCTTGTTAGTGTTGTTTTTACTATCAAGAAAATGTTTAACTGCAAACGGAAAAGGTTATATATTTTTTTTAATAAAATAAAGCAATAATTATATATATCAATAAATAATAATAAATTTGTTGATTCCAACCACATATTGAGCGAGAAGCAAAGATAAAAAAAAATGCATATTAAGTTATTCGATCTTGTTACAAAAAGCTTCTCAAATCTTTTTTTTATTTAATTATAAACTTGTTTCTAAATGAGTTTTGTCATTGGAGATGCCTTTAGTGTGTTATGCTGTTTTTAATTAGAAATATATAAACATATTTTTTTTATATTAACACATCAAAACAATTAAAAATATCTAAAATACATCATATCAAAACTGTGAAAAAATAAAATAATTTTAATATTCATTTCAATAATTTTAATATAGTAATATTAAAAATAATCATTACAATCACGAGTCTTTTTGCTTTCACTTCCTTTACTTTCTGTATCTGAAGATTCTGTGCTAAACTACAAGCCAAACCACTTACCGATCCTGAAATCCAAGTGTTTGCTTGCTGAGTCTTATTTTTATTTTCCAATCCACGCAGTCCCCTTTCACATTTGTGAGAAAACCCACCACGGTCATCATCGCAAACCAATACGAGATATTATAATGCATTTTTTTTCAGAAACTTCCTCGTCTCTTCCAAATACAGAAGAAAAAAACCATATTAAATAAATCTAAAAACTCATTTAGATTAAACAAAGTTGAAAAATTAGCCAGATCATAACAAATAAATCTCCACATTATTTTATTTTTTCCTGCTAAAATATATGTTAACAGCACCTAAATATCCTTTTTATATTTAATAAAAACCTAATCCGACTAGTAATGTAGAGTAGACAATTATCTAGTAGCTAACTAAATTACTTAAAATAAGATAAGAGTGTATGTGATACCATAGAGTGAAATGACTTAATGCAATTTTCTTCTAGACAAATTAATTAATTTTTGGCAAAAAAATAAACTTTTTCCTCTTTGTATATATATATATATATATATATATATTAGGCTATCATATATTTATTAAATTTAGCTAGAGTTATTAAAGCGATTTAATGACTCGTTAATTCAAGATGTAATGTTTATTTGATATTTTGTTTGAAAAATATTTTTGAAAAAATATATTTTTTTGCTTAAAATTAATTTTTTTAATATTTTTAAATTATTTTGATATATTAATATATTTTAAATAAAAAACACTTTAAAAATTAACCAATAAAATATTCTAAAACGTCATTTAATATTTACATGAAACAATTTGACTATAACCTGCGCGAGGCGCAGGTTGGGTCCTCATCGATTTTACAGAACAGAAAAAATTGAGGCTCTCATCGATTTCCCTCAGCACACGAAGGAAAGAGGAAAAAAAGAAAATAAAATGAGTGGACTATATTTGTTGGCGCTTTTTTTAAAGAGAACTATTTACAAACATTTGTTAGATAGGCCCACAACTGAACCCGTATCGCACTAAAAAATTTTCATTTAAAATAAAAAAAAAATTAAATTGAAATTTGGCAAAATGCCGTTCCACCGCCATCCTGTAAACAGGCTATTAATAGCATAAATAGCATGCACATTTGAACGAACAAAAAAAAAAGGAACGAAGGAGACGACGGGGATGCATGAAATAAAACAGGAAAAAAAGGGCACACACGGCAGCCACCAGTGACAGTTACCCTCTTCCTCAGCATCGGCGGTCTCTCTCTTTTCACACAACAGCCACCAGCCACGGTTTTCTTCAAAAACCACTGACAGCCGGCTCTCTCTCTCCTCCAGCAGTAGCAGCAGTTCCCGGCGAGCACCAGCGTCCTTTCCTCCAGCTCCATTGGACTTTCTTCTTCAACGGCAGCACCTGCACTAGTCCAGCCTTTCTTCCCCATCTTCGGCGACGCAGCGACAGCAAGTTCCAGCACATACCGCCCCTTCTGACGTCTCTCCACCACCACCAGCAGAACCACCTCGTCATCCTCTACTCGGAGACAGTGGAAGGTGAGCCTCTCGCCCTCGTCGGTCAACCACCCTGTTACAGTTCACGGAACATGTGAACAGTGCAACAATTTTCATTTTCTTTCTTCCTTTGTCTTTTTATCAATCACTTGGATTTAATCCTCTTCATAGGTATTTCCCTTCCTTTCTTTCATAAAAATCGTCCTTTTTTCTATATAATTCTTTTCTTTCTCTTTCAAGTAATTTATTTTTTCCTCTGTTTGTTGAGTTTCATTGTATTACTTTGTTGTTCTTTAATGTTTGCAGTGTGTGAAGAAGTTTCTGGGATTTAATTCGATTGATCAAAGGTTGGATTTTTCATTGTGGACTACGACTTAAATAAGTCACAGTCACGAGGTTGGTTCTTTTCTACACTATGGATGTTTGTTAACTTTAGCAACATTGATATCACCACCCATCGTGGATATTGTAATAAGAATGGACTGTTCTTCTATAATTTGTTGTTAGCTAGTGTCTCTCCCAAAAATAAATTTAATAAACTTATCTCATGATATTCATTCAACAGTGAGGTTGCTTCGAGAAAGAAAATTCTTGACCCACAAGGGCCCTTCCTTCAAAAGTGGAACAAGATAGTCGTATTGTCATGCTTGATGGCTGTTTCACTGGATCCTATGTTTTTCTATGTCCCTGTGATTGATGATCGTAAGAAGTGTCTTTCTTTGGACAGCACGATGGAGATTACAGCAAGTGTTTTGCGTTCTTTCACGGATATCTTTTATATGCTACATATTATCTTTCATTTTCGCACTGGATTCATTGCTCCCTCTTCTCGGGTATTTGGAAGAGGTGTCTTGGTCGAGGATACTAGGGCAATAGCTAAGAGATATCTGTCATCGTATTTCTTAATTGACATTCTTTCAGTCCTTCCACTCCCACAGGTAAAGTAAACCTCCTTGCCCTGCCATAAACTGTGAATTGGGATTCTTTGAGATTGTTATATGAAATATCTGTGGGGAAAATCTTTGGAAATTCGACATCCAACTATTGAAGTTTTTGTATATTCTTTCAATCAATCACAAGCTAGTTGTACTGTGAGACACGCACACACACTATCCATGTGGCAGAAACCAGGAGGATAACTTTATTGCCCCGAACTAAATACATAATTTGGCATGTTATCAAATCAAGCTATCTGAAGAGCAATAGTTTCACGATTATTGCACCTGGGAAACTTTTACAGGTCAAAATGTTGGAGTTTGATGTTATTTGTGGGCTTCTAACTTGCTGCTCAATGTCTAGGTGGTGATCTCAAGCTACTTGAATACAAAGAACGTGTTAAAATTTGTTGTCATCTTCCAGTATGTTCCAAGGTTTATGCGAATTTATCCATTATATAAGGAAGTTACAACTTCTGGCATCCTTACAGAAACTGCATGGGTTGGAGCTGCATTTAATCTGTTTCTGTACATGCTTGCGAGTCATGTGAGTCGGTATCCATTAAATCTTTAATATGACATGTGAGCTGCATTCATGTTTGATACATTTTAATGTTCTATATGGTCAAAGGTTTTTTACTCTCAGTCAGAACATTTAGCTGTAATCTCTGCAGTACTAACTGGTTTAGCTCAAATCTTAGGTGATTGGAGCCTTCTGGTATTTGTTCTCAATAGAACGACAGACAAATTGTTGGAGACAAGCCTGTGGGACACAAGAGACATGCAGGCGTGAACATTTGTTCTGTGATGGAGCTGGTGGTGCTGGAAATCTCTCGTTTCTGGATAATCGTTGCCCGGTTACAACCCCAAATGAAACAGTCTTCAATTTTGGAATATTTCTTGATGCCCTCCAGTCTGGTGTTGTTCTGTCGTCTACGGGTTTTTCAGACAAGTTCTTTTATTGTTTTTGGTGGGGCCTGCGAAACCTGAGGTGTGTGATATTTGTGCTAACATCATTCAGTGCCCTTAGTCGCTATATTACGACATGGGACATATCTGTGGCCATTTAACTTATTTTCAGACCGGATGTGTAGTGGATGTTTAATATTGTATTTTAAAAGGTTTTTTGGAAAAAAATTATTTTTTATTTTTTTTATTTTTTTGTATGTTTTTATATCATTTTTTTGTGATAATATTTAAAATAATTTATTTAAAATAAAAAATATTATTATAATATATTTTTGAATAAAAAATATTTTTATAAATAACTGCAACGACACTGTCATGAAAAGCATATAGTGTGGGAAGAGGGAAGCAATGGGAAACAGAAATTACAGCGGAATGGTGGTTAAATCTAGGATAAAAATCGGAAGTTGGAACAAAATAATAGAACTTAAGGTTCATAAGAAACCTCTAGAATCTGAATATATTGATAAAATAACAAAAAGCTACTTTTTAAAATAACCTCTTGAAATTAATAGTAAAGTATGTATTTATATTAGTTTAAGCCTCGTATCCATGCAGGAAAAGGGTTTCTTGTCTTATTAGTCTTCAAGTAAAACTACTTAGCCTACAAAGAAAATACTTTTAAAAGGCACATGTGACCCTGGATTAACAAATAAAATTCTAATTTGTTTCTCGACGCACAAAGGGTTCTCTGATATCTCTTGTGCCTTTTGCAGTTCTCTTGGTCAAAATCTTAAAACAAGTACCTATGTTTGGGAAATCTGCTTTGCAGTTTTCATTTCTATCTCCGGCTTGGTACTATTGATGTTTGTCACTGGAAACTTTCAGGTTGGTGTTGCTTTCTTTATTTGATAGCTCTTCGTAATGCAATTATATGCAGAGGATAGAGTTGATGAACTGCAACTACTCTTAATCAGACACATTTTCAAACCCGAACTGCAAGATTGGAGGAAATGAGAATCCAAAGTAGAGACACAGAACAGTGGAAAGAAACTAGAGGTGTTGATGAAGAGATGCCTGTTCAAAATCTTCCCAGGGACCTTAGTGTTAGCAGTAACACCAGCTCACCTTCAGAAACAGAGATAATGGATGAGGCAAATCATGCAGGAGAAGATCAAGGAAACAACGATCATGCAATCACAATCAATGGTGGAGAAGATCAAGGAAACATCGATCATGCAAATCATAATCAGTGATGGAGAAGATCAAGGAAACGAGGATCATGCAATCACAATCAATGGTGTAACGTCTTAATATAGAGAAACAAGAACCAACCTTTTCCACCCTCTACAAACAAATCCACCACCATCATCTTTTCCCGTCAAAAGATCAACAATAGGTCCCCTTTTAGCCGTGGAACCAGAATCAACCATCATACTTACATTACTCATTGTAAAAATCTGCCTATTCCACTTATAATTTACACCACGGCTTGCATTCAAACTCCTTCCATTGTTGCCTAACTGCAACCTCGTTTTGCAAGAAAATCCGACTTGTACAATCTCTCCTTATGCAGCTGCTGTATAACATCTAAATAAACCTAACTCTGACCTACAATGCCAGATCTCTACCTGGTCAACAAAGCACCTGCACAAGTCCAATAACAATATCAAAACTACATAAAAACACCCTCAAAACTTGAAACTCGAATCCAATTAACACAAATTCAATAATTTTAACATGGCCTTTTTGAGCTACAGGATTATCACATAGAATTAAAACACCCCGGATGAAAAACCATCAGAATTCCAAGTCTTTTTTTCATTTTAAGCCAAAATAGTCATAAACCAACCCCCTCCCCCAACAAAAAGAAATCATACCTTTAAATTACATTAATCAATTACTCGTGGAGCTGGGAAATCATATAAGAACAATAAAAGAGCTTTAAAACAGGAAAAATGGAAACCAATCAAGAAATTATCAATCTTTGATAGAAAATCAGGATAATTTTAATTTATAAATGGAAAGGATTCACGTAATGATCTGAGTGGTTCAAAAAATTGAGGATCCGAATCCGAGATACAAAAAGGAATAGTCTTTCAGAATAAACTGACTGAATGATGAATGCTAAATCATGTTATCCTCACTCAAGAAACAGCAACTCCAGAGAGATGTAGAGAGATGCAAGAGAGATACAGAGAGAGACATGGTGATGTTTGGTTTTGAGTCAGGCACCGAAGAGAGGAGGAAACGTGGCACATTGTATGCATCCACTCGTTTAGCTGTTTTTTTGGTGTATGCAGATCTACCTTGGTATCCAACGGTGCCAGTCACAGTTTGACACCAATCATACAAGCCATTGATCTTTCTTTTTCGGCCAAATTGGAAGAGACTCTTGGACTTCTTCGGAAAAGTGTGTAAATGCAATGTTGTAAAATCCGTTCCGGATACCGTTTCGGGTTTTTGTTTGGAACGGAACGTTCTGGTTTCGGTACCGTTCCGGGTATCGGTTACTGTTCATATTTATTTAATTATATATATGAAAAAAATAAAATATTAAGGTTCATGCATGATTCAAAATAATTGAAAAATACATTACAAAACAATTATGTCCATAGAATTTCATTAGGTAAAAATTAAGAAACTAAAAATAAATATTTTGTTAATGTGAAATATAAAATAATTTATTATCTTAAATTAATAGGATTTTTTTAAAAAATATTTTTTATGCTAACTATTTTAATGCTAATTATTATTATTATTATTATTATTATTATTATAAACCCCCAGATTATTATTATTATTATTATTATTATTATTATTATTATTATTATTATTACCCCTCCCCCGTATAAAACCTACTTTCTTATTATTATTATTATTATTATTATTATTATTAATATTAATTTATATTATAACCCCCCACCCCCCGAAACCTATTATTATTATTATTATTATTATAAAAAAAAAACCCAACCCTAATTCCCTTACCTAGCCCCCACAGTGCCCACACACATCTCCCTCCCTCCCTCCCTCCCTCCCTCCTTGTGCCGCCGCTCATCTCCCTCCCTTTCTTGTGCAGGTGCGTGTGTTCTTCTAGTCATCTCCCTCCTTTTCTCTGTGCAGGTGTGCTCATCTCCCTCCCTTGTGCTCATCTCCCTCCCTTTCTCTCATCTCCCTCCCTCCCTCCCTCCTTGTGTCGCCGCTCATCTCCCTCCCTTTCTCAAATTCGCCAGTTCGCCCGTCGCACAGTAGAATAAAATTGATTTGGGAATTTTTGAAATCGGGTTGAATCTGTGTGTTTTGTAAGAGAACTTGAAACGACGTCGTTTTGCCTTGAACCGGAACGGAACGCCCAGTACGGAACCGTGACGTTCCGGCCGGAATTCGGCCGGATTTACCGGTATTGGCCGGAATTTTTACCGGAACAAAAACGTTGCCGTTTTGTTCCGGATTTGCTTCTGAACTGGTAGGCTGGGCCCTGCTCCTACTGAACGGAACGGAACTTACAACACCGTGTAAATGTCTT